>CM048847.1:46885834-46910834 GCA_026545225.1 Cornus controversa | reverse complement strand
GTTTTGCTTCCAACTTCTTTTCCGGCCACCTACCCATTTTTTGCTCGGTCTAATTTTTTTTAGCCAATTTTTGCTAACTTGTCATGGCCGAGCTTCCGATCACAGTGCCTCTGGAAGTCAAGACTTCTGCTGCTGCCACCACTGATCTTGTTGGGCTGCAAATTACAACCGTGAAACTCAGCAATACCAATTATTTGTTATGGGCCCAAGCTATAAAGATTTCCTTAGGGGCTAAAAGAAAATTAAATTTCATCTTTAATGCTACTCTATCGACCACCGATCCAGGATATGCCGATTGGGAAGCTAACAACTATCTAGTCATGTCCTGGTTGTGGCATAGTATGGACTTCTCCTTTTCAACATTATGTTTGTTAATACTGTAAAGGAAAATCTGGGATACAGTTAAAGAAACATATTCGATGGACAAGAATATTTCACGAATCTACTCTTTGTATGAAAAGATGTTTCTGTTCCGTCAGTCAGGCCAAGGCATCAGTGAATATTACAGTGCCTTAAAAGGCCTGTTGGATAAATTGAATCAATACCATCCACTCACCACTGATCTTGAGGTTCAAAAACGACAACGCGAGAAATTTCATGTCTCCATTTTTCTTGCTGGTTTAGATACTAGTCCTCAGACTATCCAAGATCAAATTCTTGCTGGTGATGGCAAACTCCCCTCTTTCGGTAACATTCATGCTTGCTTGCTCAGAGTTGCTGAATCATCACCAGCCAAATCCGTTAGGAAAGAACATTCAGCGATGCTGATTCTATCTCCTACTCAACATTTTTCCCGCAGTCGTGGTCCTTCCAACAGCAACCGTAGCTATGGAAGCAATCTAGGTGGTCCTCACAGTTATGGTGGCCGTGATAGAGGTCGAGGTCGGCGTAGTCATGGCCATGCCCGTGCCGATACTCGTCATTGTAGCCACTGTCATGGCACCAATCATACTATTGAGTATTGATGGGATCTTCATAGAAAACCAACATAGACAATTGGTTCCTCATTTTCCTTTTAATTTGTTATCTGTGAGTAAATTGACTCAAACACTCAACTGTTCTGTGATCTTTTATCCTTCCTTTTGTGTTTTTCAAGACCTCAAAACGAAGAAGACGATTCACGATTGGTAGCGGTCTTGAACAAAATGGCCTCTACTACCTAGATTGTGGATCGTCTACTAGTGGTATGGCTCTCCATTCCCGGGTTTTTGCCAACCAGTGGCATTATCGATTGGGTCATCCCTCTTTGAAGTACTTGAAGTTTGCACTACCTTTTCTTGAGTATGTCACTACTTTGGACTGTGAGTCATGTCAATTAGGCAAGCATCATAGAGTTTCTTTTCCTTCCCGTATTAATAATCGTCAGTCTTCTCTTTTTAAATTAGTGCATACTGATATTTGGGGTCCTGCCCGTAATACTAGCACCTTAGGTTTTTCCTATTTTTTTACTTTTGTTGATGACTATTCACGGATGGCTTGGCTATATTTAATGAAAGATCGTTCTGATTTTCTTTCTATATTTCATTTGTTTTATAAAGAAATTGAGGTCCAATTTCATAGTGTTATTCATACTTTGCAATCTGATAATGCTATGGAGTATGTCAAAGGTGCAATTTCTGAATTTTGTGATTCTCATAGTATTTTGCATCAAACTTCCTGGTCTTATACTCAACAAAATAGAGTAGTAGAACGAAAAAATAGGCACTTAATTGAAATAGCTTGAACTTTAATGATACATATGAATATTCCAAAATCATTTTGGGGAGATACCGTTTTAACTGCTTGCTGTTTAATTAACCGTATGCCATCTTTTATTCTAAATTGGATATCTCCTTACTCTATTATTTTTCCTGATCTTCCTGATCGTTCTTTATTTGTAGTGTCTCCTTGTGTTTTTGGTTGTGTGTGCTTTACTCATGTGTTACATCCTAGCGCAGATAAATTGTCCCCTCGTGCCATTAAATGTGTATTTGTTGCCTACTCTCACACTCAAAAGGGATATAAATGTTGGGACCCTCACACTCGTCGCTATTTTGTGTGTATGGATGTGACCTTTTTTGAGGACACTTCTTTCTTCTCTTCCTACGGTTTGTCTTTAAATACTGACTTGTTGCTTCCTTTACCTGTCATCTCTACTTCTACCGAGTCTGTCACATCGAAACCACTTCAAGTGTATAGTAGACGACCACAAGCGGTATCCCACCAATTGACTACTTCTCTTGAGGTTCCTCCTATTGATGCTCCTGACCTTAGCCTTGCGCGAAGGTACTCGTTCATGTGTTACTATCCATCATATTTCTCACTTTGTTTCATATAATCATTTATCACCTGCTCTCTCATGTTTTCGATCCCAATTATCTGCCACTCTTGTTCCCAAGACTTTGCAGATGCTCTTTCTAATCCTGTCTAGCGACAATAATGGGACTTGAAATGGATGCACTTCATAGTAATGGGACATGGAATCTGTTCCCTTACCTCCAGGTTCTTACCCAGTTGGGTGTAAGTGGGTCTACACTGTCAAATACCGTCATGATGGTTCTATTGAGCGTTTCAAGGCTCGTCTGGTTGCAAAACCCAGACCTATGGTCTTGACTGTGACGAGACTTTTACCCCCGTTGCTAAGATTTCGTCTATTCGGGTCCTTATTTCCCTCGCCATCAATCGTAACTAGCCGTTGTTTCAGTTAGATGTCAAAAATGCCTTTTTACATGGTGACTTATCTAAAGAAGTTTATATGGAGCAACCACCTGGGTTTGTTGCTCAGGGTGAGTATCGTCACACTATTTGTCGCCTTAAGAAGGCTCTATATGGTTTGAAACAATTTCCAAGAGCTTGGTTTGAAAAATTCTCCTAGACAACATTAGAATTTGGTCTTACCAGATGTCAGACAGATCATTCGATTTTTTACCAGCATACTAGAGCTGGTTTCATTTTTCTTGTTGTGTTTGTGGATGATATTGTTATCTCAGGTGACAATTTTGAAGGAATTGCTAAGTTGAAATTGTTTTTACAAAATTGGTTCCGCACAAAAGACTTGGGTGACTCCGATATTTCTTGGGTATTGAAGTTGCTAGATCCAAAGAAGGTATAAGTTTATTCCAAAGAAAATATATGTTGGACTTGTTAGAAGAAACATAAATGCTAGGTGGTCGTCCGGTCGGATGCTCCTATGGATCCAAATGCAAGACTTGTGTCTGATGAGAGTGATTTATTTGATGAACCTAGAAGATATCGACGCCTTGTTGGGAAATTAATTTATCTCACTATTACTCGGTCTGATATTTCATATGCAGTTAGTGTTGAAAGTCAGTTTATGGGAATACCTAGGGTGCCACATTGGAATGTAGTTCTTCGAATTCTCCGCCATCTCAAGCAACCTCCAGGTTTTAGGGGGTTGTATAAATCGAATGGGCATCTCAGAGTGGAAGGTTTTACAGATGCTAATCGGGCTAGTTCTCCCTCAGATAGGAGATCAACTACTGGTTATTGCACCTTTGTAGGAGGGAATCTTGTTACATGGAGAAGTAAGAAGCAAACAGTGGTAACTAGGTCTAGTGCTGAAGTTGAGTACAGGGCAATGGCACATACCTCTAGTGAGTTGACATGGCTACAACATTTTCTCGAGAAACTAGGGGTGATGGTTACAACTCCTATTATGTTATTCTATGATAAGCAAACAGCTCTTCACATTGCATCCAATCCTGTATTTCATGAGAGGACCAAATATATTGAAGTTGATTGTCACTTCATTTGAGACAAAATATTAAGTGGGAACATTTTCACTCCATTTGTGAAATCTGAAGATCAATTAGCAGACATGTTTACTAAAGCTCTTGGTCATAATCAGTTGAAGACTATTTGTTTCAAGCTGGGATTATATGATAAATATCTCCAGCTTGAGAGGGAGTGTTAGAATGTATATTTATTAGGGTATATTTGTAATTATACCCACAGGGGTAATATTGTCCTATTCATTTCCTTGTACAAACATATGGGATACGGTACCCATTTTCTCAATCAATACACAATATATTTTCAATCTCTCTCTAGGCTTCGCGTTTCTACAGCATCATAGTAAGGAATGGTTTAGTTATGAAATACTATAGCCATCAATTTCTTGAATGGCTTAAAATCACGAAGGGTCTTTATGAAAGCCTGTTTCTGTAATAACTATGACTTGGTATGGAAAGTGGTATGCTGGGATATACGTATGCCACGGTGTTACCCGCATCCTATCATATTGATTTCAATTTCTATCGATATGAACCTGGGCTCATGTGACGGTGAGTGATTTGTTCCTTTCCATCAAGGAAATTCTATTCTAAAACCTGTGTTTATTTGCTATTTCAGCTACACTATTGAACAAAATCCTGGTGATCTATTTGTTCATCAATCCTGAACATTCATTCCACCACAACAGTTCAGATAGGTGATAATCTAAACTATATGTAGCTTACAAAATGCTGTAATTTCAGTGACAACATTTGAAGTTGAATAGTGAGGCTGAAGGGGAAAAAAACAAACAAGGAATGTGTAACGTTTTACTGACTGGTAGTCCTAGAAGTAATTATTTAGGGTAATTCACCGACATGTGGCTAGCCAGTCAAATAGCTAAATTGCTGAATGAGGGACCGCATATTCACTTCCTTCAGCTTCTCAAATTACATATATAATTGTAATTAAAACTTAGACTTCCAACATTGTCTAATTTTCTTCTGATTCTTGTTTTCTTTTGCCAGGCTCTGAACAATCTTGGAAGTGTTCATGTTGACCGTGGGAAACTAGACTTGGCAGCTGATTGCTACATCAATGCCCTTAAAATTCGGCACACCCGAGCCCATCAGGGCCTTGCTCGGGTCCATTTTCTCAGAGATGATAAGACTGCTGCCTACGAAGAAATGACAAAACTGATTGAGAAGGCTCAGAACAACGCATCTGCCTATGAGAAGAGGTCAGAGTACTGCGAACGTGAACACACAAAAGCAGATCTAGAGATGGTCACTCGTCTGGATCCCCTCCGTGTTTACCCTTACAGATATCGAGCTGCAGGTTAGACATTTTTCCTTCACTTCCCTTGCCTGTGTAAACTTTTATGCTGTCTAAATGATGTTGATGTAAAGCATGCACGAGACATTAGTCTCTAGCAAAGTGGACTTCTGTTGGCCTGGAGTGCACAACCCACCAATTGATGGTTTTGCTTGGAGCGCTGTGGCCAGACTCTGAATTTAATGAAATGTCCCAAGTTTCAATCAACTTCTTGGCAATTTTTCTAATGATTGTCGATGAGTTACAGGAAAAGATAAATCTTATGGAAGAAATTGGCAGTAAAAGAGAAGTTTTTTTTTTATTTTTCATCAAAGAGAAAAAAACTTGCATACAAGTTATTTCTTCTCATTCGTAGTCAGCAATCAGAAAGAGATCCATGTCCTGATGTGTGTCGTATGCAATTAGTAATTACTGTAGTCAGTGAAATTTTAGCTATATGCTAATAGTGTGAATAATTCTCCATCTATTCCTGGGATTTTCAAATAGTTTAATGGTTCAAGAGTGTCATCATATGCATGCTTATTTCTACTAAAATATAGTGTTTTCCCCTGTTGACCTCTTTTTTATTCCCACTCCTTCCCAATTGTCTTCCTATACAAAAAATCTCTTTCTGGCCAGATTTCATGTGGTTCTGACTCCCTGCTTTTTTATGATGTTTTTTGTAAAATTGATACCTGAAGTCTTCATCTTCCCAAGTCCCAAACAGTATGCTGAGGATATTGTCTATATACCAGTATTCCTTCTATATCAGAATGCAGAAGCTTCTGGTTTGAGAATTTCGCCACCTACTACAAAAAATAATAATAATAATAATCTATGGCTACGAACAAGTTCATCATACTGTCCTTTATTTTAACCATGTACATGTATGAAGCTGGCAGCCGTATCAATTTTGATTGTTTCTACGAACAAGTTCATTAGAGATAACGTAACTGATGCAGTGAAGAGTGTTCAAAATTTTGGTAGTGGTTCTTCATCAACTAATTAGTATAGATCCATTTATGTATATATTAGCTGATTGAAACTGGATCTTTTGGATTGGACAGTGCTGATGGACAACCACAAGGAGAAGGAAGCCATAGCAGAACTATCAAGGGCAATTGCATTCAAAGCAGACCTTCACCTTCTACACTTGCGGGCTGCATTTCATGAGCATATTGGTGATGTTTTGGGTGCTCTGCGGGACTGTCGAGCTGCCCTCTCAGTTGACCCCAACCATCAAGAGATGCTGGAACTTCACAGCCGTGTTTGCCAAGAGCCGTGAACCAAGATGGAAAGAAATATATTGAAATTGTATCGCTGGTATATACTGGTGAGCATGTGCATGTAACATTAATGTTGAATCTTCCTTTTATTTTTTACTTTTTTCTGTTAATTTTTATAAAATGATTTGAAATTTTTGGTTATATAATTTAATCTATGTCAAATTACCCATCTATTTTCCTTTTATTTTCTTGTGCTTGCAAACAGACCATGTGATTAGAGAGGTGAAACAATGTTTGGCAGTTAATAAATACTTATAGTTGCAATGAAGCAGTATTTTGTGTTGGAGCAGTGTCCTGGACAATCACTCTAATCCTAACGGGAGACTCAACTCATCTCTCACAACCCACCCGCATTAGACTGGTAAGGTAAGATTTACATGAGGTCCTCTCCTTTGACGGATGATGATATTATAAAAAATGATGATTTTAAAGTCTAACACAATTAGAGGTGCACACAGTTTAGTTTGGTTCCATATAGGTAGAACTGGATCTGATTTCAATTATTCCTTAATTTTGGAATCGGAATTGAAACCGTTGAGGCATGAAACTGAACCGTGAAAGACCGGTTTGATTTGGTTTGGTTCCGAACCACGGTTCTGGAGCTTTGCATGTAATGAATTGAAATTAATTACTATTTTCAACTGCTAGTCAATTTGTTAGAGTTTCACTGAAATCATTGGAATTTTTTGGTCTGAGCCAATCCATCGCCATTCGGAACTCCAAAGCATGCATTTTGAATCTGACCATGACATGTATGTATAAATGCATTTGTACCAAACCCTGTGGATGAACAGAAAAAAAGGAAGAGCAAAGCTTGTCACTATTAATTGAATGTATGTGTTCTGCATTTGGACCAAACCCCGTGGATGAACAAAGAAAAATAGAAGAGCAAAGATTGTCACTATTAACTGAAGTCTATTTGCAGTGTATATTAACATTGATTTGATATATTATGTAGCTCAAATTAATGACCCTCTTGTTAATTTCGATTGCATAGTTAATATGAAAAATAGTAGTATTTGTTGAAAGTGAATTGACCATTTTGTTAATTATATATTGTATATTATATATATATTTCAACGGTTTGGTTCGGTCTTAATGAACTTAGAATCGGAACTTTAGGAAAAGGTTCCTAAAATTAGAACCGGTATCACTGCGAACGGTTCGGTTTACTAGTTTCACCGATTCTTTGTACACTCCTAACACAATGCACATAATTGAGTTGAAGTATACAAAAAACCGTTGGAATTGATGAATAGGTATGAATTGAACCAAATCGTACAATTCAATTCGATTTCAGTTTCAAAAATAAAGAACAGTTAATTTACGATTTTGATTTAGGATCCATTAGAACCGAATCATTTAATATATATATATATATATATATATATATATATATATATATATATATTCTTTTCTACACATGCTCCTCCCATTCTACATAATGAATACTCTCTTAAGGGTAAGTCTAAGTTTGTTTTGAGCTTTGTCGATTGTGATAATATAAATTCATACTCGAATATTTGATTGTAGCTTCTAAATCATGAGAAATAAATGGTTTTTTTACTCAAACTAGGATCAGTTGAATTGCTGACATGTAAAAGAAGTTTGGATTAAAGTCATTGCAATTCAATACTAAAAATTTATATTTTCGTAAGTAATCTTGTAAAAGATTTCTAAAGTTCTAGAACAGTGGTTCAGAACCGAATCGAACCAATTTTTTACAATTCAATTCTATAGTTGCAACGGTTTCGGTTCTAATTTTCTACGAAGCGTTGGTGAGTGTGAATTCCTGAGAGTGGAGACCACTTCTTAGAAAGTTTAGACACCACCTCCTATAGGTGATCTCTACCTCACTCGCTACACTGCATAAAATTCTGGTTCTCTATTTGGTGGATTGCATCAGCAATTTTCGACTCCTTTATTCAGTGTATTGCATGGATCAGACTCTCAAAACTGTGTTAGGAATTATGTTTTGTCCACTATTTAAAGCATTTCTGATATTAGTAAAAGATTGGACACTGTTCTTAATTGTTGTGGTTGAGCCCGAAAATGGACACGCAATTTTTTAATGTGTGTTTGGCAGCATCATATTCATACCTAAAATTTAAAAATAAAATATGATCTATTAAAGTTCAAAAATTTTAATTTCAATAAGTATTTTCATTATCATAAATGGAAAATAAATGATTATAGTGAAATATAGATCTTCGGCAGTTGTTGTGACAATAGCTCATCAAAATTTTTATATGATTTTTTATTAAGGGATGCTAGTCTGATCAATTTAATTAGATTGTTGGTGACGTATTCCATTACATGATATTAAAGTTAGAATAGAGAGGTGAACGATCAAATGTCGTAGAGGAATCTAATTTTTTAATTTTATTTTTTTTAAAAATATTAAAATTATTTTCAATATTGAGAAAGTTTCATTAAATTTTTTTTGATGGAATAGCAAAACTCTTCTATCAAATTAGGTCATCAATGACGTTCCACTGCATAGTGGTGCACACTCCTCGTTGCTGTGATTGGTTGATCAGGGCCCAATCGGCCCAATAGCATTTTTGCTTTATACTGTAATTGCACATGTACAAATATATATAATAATGTTAGATATGTGTTTTTATCTTCTCTGGAATCTTTATCTTGTAATATGGGAGGTGCGGATCTAGGTTTACACGTGTCACTTTACTAGATGGGAAACATGACACGTAACACCACGTGGACACCTCCCTAGTTATTTGTTAATTAAAATTTAATATTCGTCTTATCGTCAGCTTTTTGAAGAAATAAAAAATATATATTAAGATATGATTTTTTTGATCTCCTGTGATCTTTATCTTGTACAATGGGAGGTGCACAGATCTAAGTTTACACGTGTCACTTTACTAGATGGGAAACATGACACGTAACACCACGTGGACACTTCCCTAGTTATTTGTTAATTAAAATTTAATATTCGTCTTATCGTCAGCTCTTCGAAGAAATAAAAAAAATATTAAGATATGTTTTTTTATCTCCTGTGATCTTTATCTTTTAAGATGGGAGATGCACAGATCTAAGTTTACACGTGTCACTTTTCTAGATGGGAAACATGACACGTAACACCACGTGGACACCTCCCTAGTTATTTGCTAATTAAATTTTAATATTCGTCTTATCGTCAGCTTTTCGAAGAAATAAATAAAAAGGAACTGATTTTTTTTTTATTTTTTTTAGTATTTCGAATCTTCAAATGGAATATAGACACGTGTCAAGCACTAGTAAATGGCAGGGCAATATAGAAAGTCTGATTTCACTATATTTTATTTTTTTAGTGTTTAATAATTTATTAATAGCTGTGGTCCTTCAAGCATTGTAATGTGACAGCATAATTATTGCTTTTATTATTTAATTATTATTTAAATATCATATCAATGAAAAATATCCATATGAGGACACCTTTCATTTCAATATTGGATGACAACTTTTCATAATTTTTCTAATGAACCTACCAAACACCTCACAACATAATTTCATATCAATTTCGATTAATATTGCTTGTGTTATTTATTTTATTTATATCTAAGATTAACATTGTTTGTTATTTAATTTATTTATTTTTAATAGTAGCGATAATGATGTAAAATTTAACTATTTTTGTTAGAAGTGAAGTGGTGAAGTTTTAATTATACTCTTACGTTGCAATGTCTCATGTCATTTACAAAACACGTATTTGGAAATAATATATATATATATATATATATATATATAAAGACGTGATATTTTTGTAATTTAAATAAATTTTCTAGGGTTTGATTTTTAAGTAGAAAACAAAACAATTAACCCTCAAAAGTAAAATACCAGTGCTTTTGAAAATTCATTTTCTCTAGATAAAAAATCAAATAAAGTGCATAATAAGTCTCTGAATTGCGAAAATCAATTTTCTTTTTTCTTTTCGTCTAATAAAATGGTACTTTTATTACAAAAAATCTAGAACAATGTAGAAGGTTTTTTTTATTATTATTTTAATAAAGCCAATGGTCATTGGTAACCGTGTTTGGACTGTCATTGCCACTTGTGTCCTATGACAGTTCTCCCACATGGCTTTTGAATATAATAAATTATATAATATTATTCTTTACCTAATTCCAAATATAATAAGTGCAACTTGGAGGAGAGTGAGATCATCCACTTGTCTCCCATAGTAAAAAAGTAGCCCAAGACAACTAATAGTTTAATGACACGTATGCCGATATGTATTATTATTATTTTTATGCTTCAATGATTCAATGAATGGGTATCCTTATCCATAAAAATGAAAATTTATATATATAAAAAATTAAAATCCGAAGAAAAGGAAGTCAACTCCTACAAACCGCGTGACCGACCAAGTATAATTTTCGAGTGAGTTTAATTACTCTTTAATAAAAAATTAATTTTTTTTTTAATTTTAAAATGAGAGAAAATACTACTTAAGATAATTCAGAGAAAATAATAGAATGTCTACTATATCTGACTTTAATAAGAGAATTTTTTTTAAATTATTTCGATTTAGCGAATAGAATTTGAACTTCAAAAATTTTGAGAAATAAGACATACATCTGATTAAATCTCAATTATTTGTTGAAAAGAAAGACTTTCTTTCTTTCACTGCTTGGCTTCTTTATCATAGAAAATTATAAAACATTATTTTAAGGATTTTGATTATTTGATTACGAGTATTTCTAAAATTTTGGATGAACTTATTTGAAAGATCAAATTAAAGTCAGCTTGATTTTTTTTTTGGATATTATAAAATGTTTAAAAAAATACCACTAAACTACATTTGTTTACAATAAAAATCAACTTAATTTGAAGTAAGTTGAAATATTTGTAGCTTCACCATGTTGTTAGGGTGTAACAACATGGTTTACACCCTACCAGTACCAACCAAAATTAAAATATGAACAAAAAAATTAAAATAAGATCATGTATAAACAAAAATATATTTAATATTCCATGCATATAGAATTATATTTAATTTTTGGCATACATAAAATACATATATAAGTGGATCAAAAAATATCTAAAATTCAAAAATAGTAAAACAAAGAGAAGAAAAATATGGATTATATTCTCCTATATATATATATATATATATATATATATATATATCTAGATTTTCAAAATGATGCCTAAAATATTTTAAATTGAGATTTTTTTTAGCTTTATGAGAGTTACCTTTTAGGCTTCGTTTGGGTTGAGAGATTTGGAAGGATAAGGAAATGATTGGCCTTATTATATTTAGATAGTCTTCATTAAAAGAAAAGATAAGGAGGGTTTATCCATCCTTATCACTCGTATCCTATCCTTCCAAAAATGAAAAGATTATGAAGGAAATGATAATATTTAAGTAGTACTTTCATAATTCTGAAACTGCTCTCAACAATTAAAAAGAAAAAATTATTATTTCACCCATGTTCCATAAATATAAAAGGATGTGATAGTAATTCAATCGTTATTCTTTCTCTCTTATCTTATCCAAATAATGATACTATTATCTCATTTCTTTTCTCTCTTATTTATCCAAGCATTAATGAATTTTATTGATATCCTCTCATCTCCTTTATTTTCTCTCATTACTAATGATATCTTCTCTTTAATGTCTTTTTTTTTTTTTTTGTAATTAAATTTTTTCCCTTATTAAATAGAGATTTTTAAAATCTTGGAAAGCCAAATGTATTTTTGGTATGTAAATTTTTTAGTAATTTTAATTTCTATTATTTAAAGATCCTATAAAATAGAAATTTAAAAGAAAAAAAAAATTGGTCGGGGAGGGGGAATGTCCCCCCATTGGCTTCCATATAGGTCCGCCCCGGATATCACCCAATCAAAACCACTGGTTATAATATTTGTGGATCCCACACCATACCTCCACCATATCACTCCCCCCACTCCAGGAATTCCATAAGCTTGGGAATCTCTCCCCCTCTCCCTCCCAATGGGGATGGGCCGGCCCTGAATAACACCCAATCAAAATCACTCTTTATAATATTTGTGGATCCTACACCATACCTCCACCATATCACTCCCCTCACCCCAGGAATTCCAGAAGCTTCTGAAGGTGGGAATCTCTCCCCCTCTCCCTCCCACTGCCAAATGGAGAAGGAAATAAAAAATAATAATAATAAGGTAAGGTTTATTATCTCTTTCCAAATGGGAAGGAAAATAAAAATAAGAGCCAAACGAAGGTAATAAATATAATAAGAATGTATCTAGAACTTTCCATTAGATAGACACACAGCTTTCACTTCTATTTATAGCCTTAGAACATTCATTTCTGAGGCTTCTTTTCAATGGGGTGTGACACAAAACAAAACCAACTTGTTAACTGCATCAACCACCTTCCCAAAGTAGAAAGTAGCTATGCGTGTGCAAAACGAAAAGGAAAAATCTACAGCGTCTCTATCTGCCTCTAATTATTCTATCAACTGTTCTTATGTTTTAGATTCATCTCTTCAATAATTTCTTTCAACTTTCTATATAGCTTTGAATCAATTGCCATCTCTTTCCACACTTTTTCCCACCCAAAACTTCAATCTTTATGTTTTACTTTTGTTCTTCTGTATATCTCTGTCTGTCTTGGTATTTTTCCATCTTCTATTATTCAAATTTGCATTTCATCTAATCGAAATATTTAATTTTCATATTAGCCTAGCATTTGAATTAAACCCATCAAGATTTGAGCAACTTATTGCAATTTTAATCATGAATCGTTCATACCCAGTTAAGGAATATGGGGGATCGAGTTCATCGCAATCCGGTGACCGGCCGATGGTGGCACCACCACAGCCAAGGGAGGGGCTTCATGAAATGGGCCCTCCACCATTTCTCACCAAAACCTTTGACATGGTGGATGACACAGTCACTGATCAAATTGTCTCTTGGAGCAGAAGGGGTAACAGCTTTGTTGTGTGGGATCCTCATGCCTTCTCTACCAGTCTTCTCCCTAAATACTTCAAGCACAATAACTTCTCAAGTTTTGTAAGGCAGCTCAACACTTATGTAAGTAATCCCTCCAAACTGAACTCTTTTATTGCTCAAATTTAATCATGGAGTTCTCCTTCAAAATAATAATAATAATAATAATAATAATAATAATAAATCTACAGATGGGTAAACAAGGAAAAAGTTTCTATAGTTATATATGGATTGTCATTTGGCGAGGTTTTTGATATGTCACAAAACTGTATGATTAATGACCTGTGAGAATGTCCTTAGCAGTAGAATTTCATGGATTTTTTTTTTTTTTTTTGGGCCTACTTAATTGTTTAGCAGATTTGCTGTTTCAAATGAGTTCTTGAGTTTCACATCTCTGTTTTGTTAATGCCTTTTTGAGAATGTCTATTTTCCCCGTTTCTGGTTTGAGACTTGAATGTTAGATGAATTTCGTTTCAATTGTCAAATCTTTCATGCTTCTCAATTCTGGAGATGTTTCAATCTTCCCCAACCTTCCTCCCCCAACACCCCCTCCCCCTCTCTCAATTGATGTGCTTTTTCAGTTTTGCAAAGGTTCTTTCCAGATCCCAAAAAGTCAGAGCTGAAACTTGAAAGATGTGAGTCACTATATATAAGCTCTTATCTTTAACAGGAATGTTATGAATCTAGTCTGTTCTATTGTTTAACAAGTGTGCTTCTTCTTTTGTGAAGCTTCATGAAGCCTTTGAATCTGCATATAGATTCCAGTTTTGAGAATTTCTTGGTTGTTGGATTTTGGACTTCAAATGTGGAATTAATCTGCATATAAGTTCAAGTTCTTAGAAATTCTTGATTGTTGGACTTTGGACTCCAGGGCTTTAGAAAGATTGATCCAGATAGATGGGAGTTTGCCAATGAAGGATTTCTGAGGGGCCAGAAGCATCTTCTGAGGAACATCAGAAGAAGAAAAGCAGGTTCTCAGGCTCTTTTTTCCCAACAAGCTCTGGGGCCTTGCGTTGAAGTTGGACGATTCGGTTTAGATGGAGAAGTTGATCGTCTGAGGCGCGACAAGCAGGTCTTGATGATGGAACTTGTGAAGCTTAGACAGCAACAACAGAATACCAGAGCCCACCTTCAAGCCATGGAACTTAGGCTACAAGGAACAGAGAAGAAGCAGCAACAAATGATGAGCTTTTTGGCAAGAGCTATGCAAAATCCAGCATTTATCCACCAGTTAGTCCAACAGAAGGACAGAAGAAAAGAACTTGAAGAGGCCATTACTAAAAAAAGGAGGCGGCCAATTGATCAAGGGTCTAGTAATTTTGGAGGTCAATCAAGTCGAAGTGGTGAGGGACTAAATGCCATCAAAGCTGAGCCTCTGGAATTTGGAGATCTTTATGATTTTGACGTATCAGAGTTGGAGGCACTTGCAATGGAAATGCAGGGGTTTGGCAAAGCAACAAAAGAGCCAGAAGAAGAAAATGAAGAACTTGAGCAATTTGAGCTTGGGGTTAAAGAACTTGATGAGGGATTTTGGGAAGAATTGTTTAATGATAATTTCGATGAAGAATTGGATTTACCTGGGGAAGAAGAAGATGAAGAGGAAGATGTGAATGTCTTGGCCAATCAATTGGGTCACTTGGGTTCGAGCCCAAAGTAGCAAGCTAGACTTGTTCTTCATAGCTAATGATCTACTTCTCTTTTCACTACATCAGTGACCATTTCTTCTGCCTAAAAATTCCCTGTTGTTTAATTAATTTTGTTTCACTTTATATAGTCTAGATCCTCTGGAGAAGAAGAAGATGTGAACGTCTTGGCCAGCATTGGGGTACCTCGTGTTTTAGCTTAAAGTAGGAAGCTTGACTTCTTCTGCATAGCTAATTGCCTACTTCTCTGATCACTGCATCAATGGCAATTTCTTCTGTAAAGCTGGACTTCTCTGCATCACTGGTTGCCCGCCACCTTCTTTGGGAAGTAGTTTTCCCGTTGTTGTTTGATTAATCTCTCTCTCTCTCTCTCTCTCACCCTCCCCCTCTTTCTCTCTCTCTCTCTCTCCCTCTCTATCTCTCTCTCTCTCTCCCTCTCTATCTCCCTGTCTATCTCTCTCTCTCACCCTCCCCCTCTTTCTCTCTCTCTCTCTCCCTCTCTATCTCTCTCTCTCTCCCTCTCTATTTCCCTGTCTATCTCTCTCTCTCTCTCTCTCTCTCAGCGTAATCTAGGTCGTAGCAATTGCCATTAGACCATAACTTTCATCTGAGTTTCTTGTTATTGACAGGAGAAAAGAATGATCAAGCATTGTGCCCATGGATAATAACTTGTTTCTTGTGTTTCTGACTTCTGTATTTCTTTTTTGTTTTGTCTCTTTTTTTCCCTCTTGTACATCTCTACTTCTCTTTTGATCAGGTGCAGAATTTCTTGGCCACTCTAAGAAAGTCCTTATCATGATTTCAAGGTTTTTATTTGTTTTTGTTTTTCTTTTTCCTTGTGCAAATGGATTCAATCCATGCATTGATGTCATTGATTCATTTGATTGAATGCCTCCTGTCATTTGCTTTTGGCCTACATTAATTTTAGATTGCTCTGGAGCTCTAATGGACTGAAGATAATTTGGCTGCAAGTTGCAGAAACCTCAGTTAGGTGATGAATTTGGTGATGTAACATTTGTATAATCTAAGATATTTTCTTGTCATGGTGATTTCATATTTTAGCTCATAAAAAATAACTATATAATTCTCTTTAGATGACAAGACAAATGTGTGTTCTTGTTTTTGTTGGTATAGATGTTCTCAACATGCAATGAATGGATTGATCAAGATGGACATATGTTTCTGGTTCTCTTTGTTGCTCCAGCTACCTTGGCAATACAAAAAGTCCAATAAGTTTCAATTGTATGTGCAATATGAATCTTGTTACTAGCTGTGAACAAATTGGAAATGGTACTCTGTTTCTTTTTTTTTATTTTCTTTTACTTACTTTTTTTTGGGTAAGTACATCAGTACATGGTACTCTGTTTCATCATCTATAGGAGTTCTGAGAACATCAAATAGAAAAAGGTATCAGTGAGTAGGCTTAAAAATTATACATTTTTTGAAAATGGAAGCTTTTGACTACATGAACATTGGTTATAGGGTGTGTGGTGATTGAGTGAGTAGATGTATTGTGAATACATATTAATGATGTGTTTTAGACAAAATGCATGTTGAGCTCCTCAGCATGTCTAGGAGAAAAAAAGAGAAAGAATGGAAGGTCTGAACTATGAAGAGCATGTGACTGCAGGTTGGGGAACACTGGGACAGGTGATGGTTTGTGGGTGGACAGTTTTTTAAGTTCTTTAGTATTTTGCAATGTGCTTGGTAGGAGAAGGATGAAGGTAGATTCTTCATGATCATGATTTAAGAAAGTAAACGCCTCTGCTTTTATTATTATTATTATTATTATTATTATTATTTTCTTTTGTCCTAACAAATAATGCATTTTGTATGATAACTTAAACTCTCAACCTTTCACTATCACTTTGGAAAGTCCAGAGGCTACAACATTTGGTGGTTGTGGTGTCTTTTAATTATAATAGCTACATTATTTGTCTTTACTTTTCTGGTTAGAGACCGACTACAACACTTGGTGGTTGTGGTGACTTCAATTATAATGGCTACATTATTTGTCTTTACTTTTTCTAGTTGGAGATCGACGTGTTGGAGCTAAGGCCATCCACAATAACTCGGCCACATCTAGGTCTGCTGGCCAAGCAAAAGACACTATTTTGTGCTACAATGATTTGACCAAAATTGTGGGCTAAACTATTGCCCAGCTAAACGGTTTCCTTAAATCATTTAGCCAAGCAAATCATTTAAAAAATAATTTTTTCTTTATCGTTTCTTACGCGCACATATATTTTTATATATATATATATTATTTTGTGTTTTCTTCCCTTGTATAACTTTTATTACAAATTAAATTTTTTGATGAAATTATTTCCGTTAAAAATAAAATTTTGAGAGCCTCAATTTGAGTATCTTATATTCCGAACTAAATTTTTAAAAAATAAAATATTATTATTTTTTACTAGTCAAAATTTGAAAAAAATGTTGTTAAATCAAATTATGACATGACGACTTAACTGACTAGAATTTGAATATGAAAAAGTAAATTTGGAGAAGCTATTGTAATGCCCTAGCACGGAATTAGCTCAATGTCCTATTGGTTTAAAATAAAAGGTCTTGATGTATTTCATAATGTGTGTCAGAGTGGGCCCCACCATAATATCATGATGTTATGGGAGCCGTAATTTTCCGAATTTAGTAAGCTTTGTCATTTTTGTTATATAAATATCTCGTGTTCCGGACTGGAGAGATCGTTTTTGGAAGAGAAACTAATAACTATGTGCTTTTCAAAAATCTTGTAACTAATGTACATTGGAACACTTGAGTTGAACTGTGTTTGAAGGCAAAGTTCAAGTCAATCCTTGCGAGTGAACTTTCATTGGCACATTAATATGTAATGAGTTTGACATTTCATAATCTATTTTATTGAGTTTGGATCCTAATTTCAAATATGAAAACTCAAAATGGATTGGAGATGAATTTTTTCCTCTGGAGGGTCTGTTACACACAGATCCAAGTTCAATTTTGATACGAGTCAGTATGACACATATTGATCCAAATCATGCCCATGCCCACTTTAGTGTATTAAGGCTTGTTTGGATTATATGCGTCTGAATGTGTTTATAAGATCCGACTGAGGTTTGAATTTGGATAGGAATCCTAACCTTAAATTATAGATTTGGGTAGGTTTGAATTTGATCTAACACTTTTACTTGTCTGAGTCACATAATTCTTCTAAATGGGTGTTGTTGTGGTTCTGCACACGCTCCTGCTTTAATGCTCTGTTATTCTCTCTATATGATATTGAATTTGTCAGAGATAGGTGTTGTTGTGGGTCCGCACACGCTCCTACTCTCGTGCTCCAGCTATGCCATTCTCTCTGTATGAGCCATTCTCTCTGTATGACATTGAATTTGCCAGTTTTGGCATCGGATATATGTGACTTAGGTCAGACAGTCGAGTTCAGATTAGTATGAACCTAATTTGTGCAGTCCAAGCCCAGTAATAACCATGGGCCCTGATGACGACATCTTCAGCCAACCTAACGAGTAAGGCCTAACGAGTAAGGCCGAGCACAATCTATATTATGACAATAAGAATTCTATATTTTTTTTTCATTTTCGTTTCATGGATTCAAAATTTTCAATGCAAGTCCCTTAAAAATCCAACCGAGTTAGAGTTCATTGGATTGGTCAATGCTAATATTTGAAACTTGGAACTCATTCGGGCAAGGCCCTTTAAATCCACTTCGACGCTACAAATTGAAGGTACAGCGTTCGGCTTCACAGTGACTACACCAATTAAATCATAGAAATAAAGAGAGCTGGCAAAATTCGAACTTGACCATTTTAAAACTCAGACCTCTCAAGGCGAGCTGTTGAGTGAAGTTGGAGTCTTGGCAAGGCCCAAAGTTCAAAGCCCAATACTTTTCGGCGTCCAACCAATGCCCCTTTATTTATTAGGCAGAAAGTCTTGTTGAACTGCCATTTTTTTTTTCTTTTTTTGCAGTTTTTTTTTTTTTTAACGTTGAATGTAAATTAAAGATTCAGTTGTTAGTGAAATGTTTTTATATATAAAAAAAATCTTATTTCAAGAAGGTGATATGTTCACGTGTACATATTTGTTACAAATGCCCTAATATAAATTTCTAGCCCCAATTCCTTTTTCTTTTTTGCATTGTAAATTGAGCGTACTAAAAATATTTTTTCTCATCAACTTTCTTATCCATTTCTTTAAAATATTGTGTATCTTACCATATGCTTCTTTAATTCTATCTTCTAACTACAAGTATATTTACTATCCTTTGAATAGGATTTTTTTTATTTTATAATTTTGGGTAAAACCTTTGAATAGGTTGTTAATATAACATAAAAGAAAGACTAGGAAATACATTACACATACATATATTCATCTGCTTTAGGTATAACTATCATATTGGAGAGGTGAAAGATTACAAAAATGTCGGGGTAGACAGGCAAAAAAATGAATATATAGGTGCACCGTTGCAATATTGCCTTTTTAATAGCCCTTGAGAGCAAAATAGGTGGCCTTGCAACCCATGAGAGAATCTGGTAATAGAAAAACCCGTGAATAAAGTGTGGCCCGCACTGGCTATTCTTCCCTGCTCATCAATATGCCCCTCTGCACTCTTCATTACACAATGGAAATATATGTGTGTCTATATATATATATATATATATATATATATAGCAATCATAAGTCACGAGAAGAACTTCTGTAGATATAGAAATATGATTAAACATAAGCATAAAATAGAAGGTATTTTTAATTTCCAATTAATTTGGTTGGATTGATGATCAACATGAGCAACATAGATAATTAGATATGTCCTGATATCTAGTTGAATTGAATTGATGCAACATGGGCCTTCCAGTTTTCACTGTATAGTATATCTTGATAACAATTGGACTTCATTTGTCTCATTTTAGCACCTCTCCTGTTTATTTAGTGAACAATCAGAATCACCACATACTGCATCAACCTCTTAAAATCCCTCTTGTTGCCAATTTTGGTTATGCACTTTTAGAAGTGAAACAGAACCTTGTATCTAAGATCTGTTATAGTTAATGACTTGTACAACCATCAAAATTTTATAAGAAAGTTATATGCATGTGCTTGTGTATCAAATTGAACCGAAGTTTTTTTCCAGGTGTATTACATATTACATGAGAGGATAGAGATCACTCCACATGAAATGGAGTTCACTCTGTCTATGAGGACCACACCACATGTGAAATGGTCTTCAACTCGCTTCTCGTGCACTAGACCATCTAGTGTACAAGAGAAAATTAGAGTAATGACAGAGAAAGTGAAAATTGAACTAAGAAACAAAACACAAGGCCGTGGAGTCCACCACTAACATGGTGGGACTCAAAAATTTTGTGTCTTGTTTGGTGATTCAGTTTTCGACCACACAATTATTTTCCATCAAATTGTAAAGGGTAAAATAGTAGTCTTCTTAGGCAGAAAGAAAAATTCCCCTTGTTTAAGTACTTGCATTTATGAAGGTATATGTCTAAGACCAAAATAAATCAAAAAAAATTCTTAACTTCGCATTAATGTTTCGTTTGGCAAGAATGAAGGAAGAGAAGTAGAGGGAGGACAAGAGAGAATGAGCAATGCTCATTCATTTGGCCACTGAGGAGGCAAAGGGAGAAGAGAAAAGAATGTGGACGGAAGACATGAAAGAATAAAGGCAAGATTATTAAAAATGTTTTAAATTACAAAGGTATCCATATGATTTTCTTTATCATTTTCATAATAAATGTTCAAAGAAGTAGTATGAATAGTGATGGGTATAATGATAAAAATAAATTAAAACTCTTTCTTCCCTTCTCTTTTGACAAACAAACAAGAGGAATGTCTCATCCATTCCTTCTTCTCTTCCATTCAACTAAACAAAAAGAGAGAAGAATACAATTTATTTCTTTGAGATGTCTTATTCATCCCTCGTTCTCTTCCTTCCATTGAATTTCTTCCTTCCTGCCAAACGAATTAGAATAGATCTTAATTATACACAAATCGTATACCAAATATGTCTGGTACCTGATGTGGGAATGGTTAGTGTACTTTATGTTGAGGGAAGATGTGATGAATATGCAGCAAATAGCAAGGTGAATCAGTGAAACATTAATCGATCTCACCTCATTATATCCAAAGAAAAGGGACATGAAGCTAGCTCTCTCCACAAAGGTAGCCCAACTGATTCAAAAGATAAATAATGTCATAAAAAAAAAAATTACATAGGATTCCAACTATTTGCATGAGCAATATTATATATATATATATATATGAAAGAGGGTAGATGGGTCCTATATATATATATACATATGAAAGAGGGTAAATGTAGATGGGTCCTATTTCCTGCACGTTAAGGCTTATGGATTAGCTTTGCATGGTAGCTACCTTGTGCCTTATCTGTCGTGAGGACTAAAAGGGTTGGGCATGTTTAGGTCACGCATGCCCTCTAAGGAAAGGGAATCCCTTGCAGATAACGACACTTTTAGCCCTCAGCTAGCACTCAAAATATTTCTAGTAAATTAATGGATATTGATGAACTATATATCGATCTCTATGGCTTTCCATTTGGGTTTGGAATAAGAAAAAGTAAGAAGATAAAAGAATACATGCACCAAGCTTCTAAATTCCCCATTGTGGGGTACGTTTGGCTTGCATGATAACTTTCATTGTACAGTAGGATGTGAGAATAATTACAAAAGAAAGATAAAAAAGGGAAAAAAAATCCTCTCTTGAAAATAATTTAAAGCTGAAATTCAAGATGATTCCGTGAACCCACAGTGAAATATATATATTAATATTAGACAATATCATTTTTTTTTCGGAAATTAATAGACATTATCATTTTATGAAACATTTTAATTAGCTAGTTCACATACGGGTAAGATGGTAAAACTATGTAGGATTTGGATTGGAATCTCTCAAGAAATTTAGAGACTATTTGGTTGAGTTATATTCTACAAAGCACATGAGCCGTATATGTGTCGTGTCTTGGTACGAACACTCCAACACTTCATGTACATGTCCATAATTGCCGTAACTTATAATTACCTTTTTTTTTTTTGTAAAGTTGTCAAAAAAAAGCCTGTCTTTGAAAAATCAACTAGTTGCTAAAGCATTTTTTATAAATATTTTTTCCCATAAATAGACTGTT
The DNA here is from genome assembly GCA_026545225.1 of Cornus controversa. Taxonomy (NCBI): domain Eukaryota; kingdom Viridiplantae; phylum Streptophyta; class Magnoliopsida; order Cornales; family Cornaceae; genus Cornus; species Cornus controversa. The sequence continues at coordinate 46,888,791 of CM048847.1, read as the reverse complement.
TCTATATGCTTTTTATCTCTACTTGCTAAAAGTTCTAATTTTTTAGCTCTATCTAAAAGTTCTACTTAGTCAAATTTGTATTAATGTTAGGCCAAAGATGACTAAGTAGAGCTTTTAGATAGAGCTAAAAAACAAAGTTTGTATTGTTAGGCCAAAGATGACTAAGTAGAGTTTTTAGATAGAGTTAAAAAATAATAAGAGTATTACCTCTACGCAAAAATTATCTTCTCAAAGCAATAATAGTGGCCTCTCAAATATTTCAAAGAAAGTATTGTCTCTTTTCTTCTCATAAGTCTCAACTTATAACATAGGTAATTATTTATAGAACTCAAAATCAATTCTTTGGTGGACAAGGATTACAATTCCTTAGAGCTTAATACTTGTCTAACAAGAACTTTCCTCCCTTGAGGCCAAGACTTGCTTACTAAGAAATTATCTAATAAAATACAACTTTACAATAAAAACCTAATTACAATAAGAATGTGACCCAACCCAATAATCTCCCCCTTGGCAAAAATTTTGACAAGTCTTCAATATACGAAACTCTCGTCTGCAAATTCACATACAATCCATCGGCCTTTCAAACTCCAGCTACATAACCCGAATCAAGTATGAAACAATATTCCCCCTTGATTCACAAGACCAATATACTCATGTAGTTGTGTCAAGTCAACATTATCAAGTGGCTTTGGATGGGAGCTTCGATGCAACCCTTCTCCAAGCAAAAACTTTTGTCTCACTTTCGTTTGTCTGGAAACGTGCAACCCGTGTCTTCAATAATTCAAATAAAACACGTCTCAAGATTTTGTTATCATGTGCACCCCATTTCATATCCATAATCAAAGTCTGAGTACCATTAGCACTACCCACCAAACGATATAAGCCTCCACTCTATTTTTCTTACACTAATACCATGCATCCCTTGGTGATCTTCATGACTCCCCCTGTAATGGAGAACTTACAACCCACGAAGTCCAACCGGCTCAAGAAAATTAGATTACACCACAACTTTGGTGCGTAAGCAATGTCCCCTAAAGTGTGTTGCACCCCATTAAACATTTTGAACTTTACCGTTCTCATGCCCTTAACAACACACTTGTCACCATTAGGCAGTGTCAAAGAACTACCATTAAGTTCTTGAAATGAATCAAAACATTATTTCACAGAGCAAATATGGTTCGATGAATCCGAATATAAAAACCACTTATGTTAAGTAAGAGAGTCACCTTTGAAAATTGTGAGAACATACCCAAGGTCATTATCACAAGCATATGCAGAAATCTATTCTCGAAGCTGCCATCATCTTTCTGTTTTGCAAGTGGACAGTTCTTTCTAATGTGACCACACTTACGGCATCTGTGGCACTACTTACCCTTTTCTCCAACTTTGCTTTTCTTCGACCCCTTCCACAATGATTCTTCTACTGGTCTTTGTAGATTAGGGTTCAAATGATTGGAAGTACTATATCGAGAATAGCATAAACCTAGGGTATACAATAGGGAGAGGAAACGATCAAAGCGTGGAATGTGCTAGAAGAGGGGAAAATCATGTATTAGCGGAAGCCAAAGAATTTGTTTTGGAAGGAATTAGTGAATTTTTAGGCCAAATATTGACAATATAACAAACACATTATACTAAAACCTGTAGGTCGATAAAAGATATTTGAGAAAGCAATTAATTAGAAGTCGTCAATACAATCATATTTTTAACATTTAAAAAGGTACCCGTGATTTCACCCTTGAAAATTACTTAACAGGACTTGCTTTTTATGCATGTCGTCAATTACAAGTCGTTAAAAATCAATTTTCTTGTAGTGCCTGTTGCTATTACTAGATCCTTGGTTGGTCTATCTTCCCCTATTCTGCTAATGAGCAACCATAGCCAAACTTGAACTCTCATCAATGTGAGATTTTCTTTTATCGTTGGACAAGAAAGTCGACTCAACTTCCTCCATCTTCAGCGTAGCATTGCCATACAATATGGTAGTCACTATGTTCTCATAGGAATTTGGAAGTAAAATAAGAAACAGTAAGGTTTTGTCTTTTTTTTCAATTTTCACATCAACCTTTTCAAGTTGGTCAACAATTTTATGAAATTCATTCATGCGCTCCAAGAGGTTTTCTCCTTCCTTTGTCTTTAGTTTGTACAAATCTCGTTTCATATTAAGTTTAGCAGTGAGAATTTTCGCTAGTTAGAGCTTCTCTAGCTTCTCCCATAATTTTGGCATCGAATCCTCTTGATTAACATTATTAATGATGGTATCCCTAATACAGAGTCGAATAGTGCTAACATATCTTGACTCTATATTCTGTAAATCATCAACTAACATATTTTTTTTTACTTTCCATCCTTCATTTTCAACACCCGTGCTAAGCCTTGTTGAATTAGGATGTCTTCACCTTCCCTTGCCATAGGGTGAAGCCACCCTTACCTTCAAATATCTCCACCTTGTACTGTGTGACAATATTATCTGTTATGATTGTCACAAGTGCCCAAGACAAACAACATGTGTGTTATAAAGAAAATCTAGACAATATTTTTATCAAATACCTTGTGTGTACCTTGAAGCTCTAATACCAATTTGTTGAGAAAATAAGCCTCTAATCAGTTATTACCAAATATTACGATGTGACGATAAGTAAACAAAGACGAAACAATTTGAAAGAACATGCCAAGAATTACACGTGGTTCGACTAAACAAGTTTATGTTCACGGAGAGTCTGATTTCACTATATGGGTTGTAACAGTACATACAAGTTGAAGGATGGTATCAAGAGTACGCTCAACTCTTGACCCTTAATCTTTATACACTCAATCTCACTCAAAAAGAAATCACAAATTTTAAACAAAAAATCTCTCTCTAAGTGCCCTCACAAAAATAATAAGAATATTACCTCTACACAAAAATTGCCCTCTCAAAATAATGAGAGTGACCTCTTAATTTCAAAGAGAGTATT